>JAJTUV010001856.1:0-20000 GCA_021653895.1 Mastomys natalensis
TTGTAATTTTTTTTTTTGAGTGTAGAATAAAATTTTACATTTAATTTTTTTCAGTTGCATTAAGATTCTCTTTCTTTTTTTTTTTTTCTTTTGTATTGGATATTTTATTTATTTATTTATTTATTTATTTATTTTTTTAATTTTTATTTTCAGCAAATCAAAAAAAATTAAAAAGCATTCAAACAGAATAAAATGAAAATAAACAAACAAGCAAAATACCAAGGGTCAGATATACTTATACAAGAATTCTATAGGGCCTTCAAACAAGCAACACTTTTTGAGTTATGTTTAAAAAAAATTCAGAACCACAATAAGCTCCTTCACAAAGCAAATAATATTGAAATAGTGAAATCAAGTGTAGACCCAACAAAAATATATAAATTATAGTCCAATATCCCTCATGAATATACATACAAAAAATTCTCATTGAAGTAGTTGCAAACTGAATACAAGAGATATAAAAAAAATAATATTCCATGAATAACTGAACAACTGTTTTTTTTTTGAAGACCGTACTCCATATACAGGCTGCATGTTTTGGGATAACCCCCACTCCAGATGTTTGAGACCTACATGAAAACCAAGCTGCACATTTACAACATATGTGCAGGGAGGCCTAGGTTCAGCCCATGGAGGTAGATCTGTGTAGACTAGGTATTCTCCACGGTTGGTGATTCAGTCTTCCGCTTCCGGTCGGGGCCCAGGCAGCAGATCCCTGGAGGCAGCTCTGCACTGAACCTCACAAAACCCGGCAGAAGTGGGGCACCCAGCAGCTCTGACCCAGGCAGTATCTCTGGTACTCACTCCTGGCCCCAGCACTGGTTCCTTCTGGTTTGGACCTGAGCGCGCAGCAGATCTCGGGCAGCAATATTGCAAACAATCTCACAGAACCCAGAGGAAGCGTAGCTCCAAGGAACTCCAACTCAAGCAGCTCCTTAAGCAAGGAGGCAGCAACACTTGCCCCAAATAGGGAGTAACCGGGACCCACTGGGACCCAAGTACAAACTCCGGGCCCCAGCACTGGTTCCTTCCGGTTTGGGCCTGGGCGCTCAGCAGATCGGGCGGCAACTCTGCGCCCAATCTCACAGAACCCAGAGGAAGCGTGGCTCCCAGGAGCTCTAACTCCAGCAGCTTCTTAAGCAAGGAGGCAGCAACACCTGCCCCAAACAGGGAGTAACCAGGGCCCACAGGGATCCAGGAACTCACTCCTGGCCCAGAGCACTGATTCCTTCCGGTCCGGACCAAAGCACTGAGCAGATCCTGGGCCCTAGCTCGAACCTCAGCAGGGACACCCAACTTAAACAGTTCTGACACAACCAAGAGAACAGGAAAGACAGGTTCCAGCCAGAGACAGCACAGGTAGCACCAAGGAGATCCAGATGGCAAAAGGCAAGAGCAAGAATACAAGGGCCAGCAACCCAGAACACATGTCATCATCAGAACCTAGTTCTCCCACATTAAGTCCTGAACTCCCCATATCACCAGGAAAGCAAGAGTCAGACCTAAAATCACTTTTAATGATGATGATGGAGGACTTTAAGAAGGACATAAATAACATTCTCAAAGAATCCGAGGAGAACACAGGTAAACAGGTAAAAGCCCTTAAAGAATCACAAGAGAACACAACCAAACAGGTGAAGGATTTATACAAAACCATCCAGGACATAAAAATGGAAATAGAAACAATAAAGAAATCACAAAGGGAGACTACTCTGGAGATAGAAAACCTAAGAAAGAAATCAGGAGTCACAGACACAAGCATTACCAACAGAATACAAGAGATAGAAGAGAGAATCTCAGGTGCAGAAGATACCATAGAAAATATTGACACAACTGTCAAGGAAAACGAAAAAATGCAAAAAACTCTTAACACAAAACATCCAGGAAATCCAGGACAAAATGAGAAGACCAAACCTAAGGATAATAGGTATAGAAGAGAGTGAAGATTCACAACTTAAAGGGCCAGTAAATATCTTCAACAAAATCATTTTTTTTTAAATTCAACATTTTCATATTTTTTTTACTTTGGTCATAATGGTATTACAATATTTTCAATCAAAATTTGTACTATCTTAAATTACATCGCTAGATATTTTTTCAAAAATGTCTTCAATTTCATCAAACTTTTTTCAATGTATTCAATTTTATCAGAAATTGCTTTTAAATCACATTCAAAATCATAAGAAATTGTTCACTTGTCAATTTTAAATTGTTTTAGGAATTTTATTCAAAAACATTAAATTTACATACATTTTTTGTATTTTTATTATTTTTATCAAACTTTTCCATATATGTTTCATAGTTTCCATTCAAATTGTCACTATATATCTTAATTGTTATCACTAGTTTTTTCAAAAATGTCTTCAATTTTATTTAACTTATTTTCCATGCAAATATTTGTATCAGATATTATACATAAATAAAATTCAATTTCATAAGAAACATTTTCCTAATCAATTTTAAAACATTTTTTTTAAAGATTAAAATTTTTTTTATTTTTTGGATTTGTTATGATGTTCATCACTCTTTTTGCATGTGTGATTCATATTTTATCATCAAATTACACTATTTATCTTAATTTTTATCACTAGTTTCATAAAAAAGTCTTTAGTTTGAGCAAACATTTATTCCATGCAAATATTCAAATTTATCAGAAATTTTACTAAAATCACCTTCAATTTCATAAGAAATTTTTTCCTTGTCAATTTTCAATTTGTTTGTACAAACTGTTTTTAAAGGTTTCAACTTTTTTATACATTTTTTGGAACTTTTCATTACCTTAATCAAACTTTTTCAAGGTGTGTTTCACATTTTATCAACAATATTTATTTTTACTTTCATCACAAGATTTTTCAACATTTTCTTCAATTTTACAAATGTTTTCAATACAAATATCGAATTATAACAGAAAATTTTCTTAAATCGTATTTAATTTCATAAGTAACATTTTCTTTGTCAATTTTCAATGTTAGTAGGATTTTTGTAAAAAATTCAACATTTTCATACATCTTTAAATTTGCATAATTTTATTCAGAATTTTTCTATGTGTTTCTATTTTTTATCAATTTTTCACTATCTTATTTACACAACTAGTTTCTTCAACATTGTCTTCCATTTTATCAACCACTTTTTCCATGCAAATATTCAATGTTAGCAGAAGTTTTCCTTAAATCACATTTTTAAAAAGAAATATTTTTCTAGTCAATCTTCAATTTATTTAGGAATGATCTTTTAAAGATTAGAAAATTTCATAAATATTTTGTGTTTGTCATCATTTTAATCAACTTTTCCCATGTGTTTCTGTTTTATTTTCATCAAATTATCACGATTTTCTAAATTTTCATCATTAGTTTTTCAGGATTGTCATAAACTTGTCAAACATATTTTCCATGCAAATATTCAATTTTATCAGAAACTTCCATTATTTCACATTAATTTCAGCAGAAATTTTTCCTAGTCAATTTTCAAATTTTTAAGAATTTTTTTATGAATTTCAAGTTTTTCTATATTTTATGTTGTATTTGTCATCATTTTAATTAAAATTTTCAATCTGTTTTATATTTTCAACAAGTTTCTCTTAATTTTTATCATTAGTTTTTTCAACAATATACTCATTTTATCAAATATTTTTTTGGTCTAATATCCATTTTTATCAGAAATTTTACGTATATCACATTCAGTATGATTTAAAATTTTTCCCTTACCAATTTTCAATTTTTTAGGAATACTTCTAATAAAATATTCAACATTTTCAAATTTTTTTATATTATCATCATTTTGAAATCAATTTTCCGTGTGTTTGGTATTTTTTCATCAAATTTTCACTATTTATCTTGATTTGAATCATTAGTTTTTAACAGAATGTCTTCAATTTTATCATAAATTTCAATATACAATTGTCTTAAGAATGTTTTTTTCAAATTTTTACTTTTACAAAATCTTTGTTGTATTTGTTACTATTTCACAGTTAAAATTTTCTATATGTTTTGTATTTTTTCAAATTTTTAGATATCATGTAATATTTATCACTAGATTTTTCACAGTATCTTCAATCTTTCAAACAGTTTTTCAATGTAAATATTCAACTTATCAGAAATTTTCCTTAAATCATTTTCAGTTTCATAGGTAATTTTTTCTACTCAACTTTCAAATTTTTTAGAATTATTTTTAGTAAAAGATTCAACATCTAGCCGGGTGGTGGCTCACGCTTTAATCCCAGCATTGGGAGGCAGAGGCAGGCGGATTTCTGAGTTCGAGGCCAGCCTGGTCTACAGAGTGAGTTCCAGGACAGCCAGGGCTACACAGAGAAACCCTGTCTCGAAAAACCAAAAAAAAAAAAAAAAAAAAGATTCAACATCTTTATATTTTTTTGTATTTGTCCTGAATTTAATCTCAACTTTATCAAGTGTATTTCTTATTTTTTACACCAAATTTTTACTATTTATCTCAATTTTTGTCACTAGTTTTTTCAACGTCTTCAATTTTATCAAATGCTTTTTCCATGCAAATCTTCAATTTTATAAGAAAATTTCCTTAAATCACATTCAATTTCATAAGAAATTTTTTTCTCCTCAATTTTCAATGTATTTGAAATACTCAACTTTCCATAAATTTTTGTTTTGTCATTATTTTAATCAAAGTTTTTCCATGAGTTTCAAATTTTTCATTAAATTTTCACTATTTACCTTAATTTCCATCTCTCATTTATTCTAAAATCTTTAATTTCATCAAACATTTTTTCCTTGCAAGTCTTCAATTTTCTCATAAATTTTCTTTAAATCACATTCAGTTTCACACACACAAAAAATTGTCACTTTTAGTTTTTTTGAAAAACTCAATTTTTTGATACATGGTTATATATTACCTTTATTTGATCAAACTTTTTCCATGTGTGTCTCATATTTTTTTTTCATCAAAGATTTACTATGTATCTTGATTTGAATCACCAATTTTTACCACAATGTCTTAATTTTATCAAACATATTATCCATGAAAATACTCAATTTTATTACAAATTTTTCTTTAATCACATTCAGTTTCAGAAGAAATTTTTCCTTGTGAATTATAAAGTTTTTTAGGAATCTTTTAGAGATTCAACGTTCCATACATTTTGTTGTCATTATTTTAATCACAATTTTTCCAAGTGTGTTTCCTATTTATTAATCAATATAATCACAATTTGTCTTAATTTTCATCACATTTTTTTCTCAAAATTGTCTTTGATTTAATCAAACATTTTTTGTATGCATATATTATTTTTTTAATCACATTATAGTTCATAGAATCTTTTCTTTTCAATAATAAATATTTTTAGGAATTTTTAAAAAAGATTCAACAGTTTAATAATATTTTTTGTATTTGTCATTTATTTTAATCACAAACTTTTCAACATGTATTTCATATTTTTTTCACAATTCATAAATTTTAATAGTTATCTTAATTAAATTTTGTCATTCAGTGATTATTTACAACATTGTATTTAATCTTTTTTTAAAACTATTTTCTTGTGACAGAATTCATTATTTTAATCAAATGTTTTTTCCTTTAAAATGTCATATTATATTTAAAAACTTATTATTGTTCAATAATTCAATTTATCTAGATTATACTTAATCATTCACTTTTTATTTAAAAAAATGTAATTTTTTTATTCAGATTAAAGTTCAATATTTTTCTAGAAAAATTATTTTTTAAACTAACATTAGAATTTTCATATATTTTGTTTTTGTAATTTCTCATAATTTATCAATTTTCACATTTAATCTTCTATTTTCTACAATTACATTTATCTTTAATTTTCATCATTATTTTTCACAATGTCTCAATTTATCAAAATCTTTATTCAAATGATTAAATTTTATCAGAATTTCTATATATTCCAATTTCATAAAATTTTATCAACTTTCAATTAGAATATGAATTTCATTATTTTGTGTTTTATAATTAATCAAGAAATCTTTTTATAACTAATTATTCATGTCTAAAATCTTTACATTATTTTATTGCATTATTGCTCCACAGTGTTTTCCACATGTTAGGTTCTAAATTAATATTTAATAACTTGAATATTAAGGAAACACACTCTTGAAGTACTGGAATTTTATCATTGCCAATTGGAATCTCAAAGGGTCTTTGCTATGAAGAATTTATTATAAAAGATTTTTGGTAACTAAAATGAAGCACATAAGAGCAGGGGTGGGGTGTCTGTGTGAGTGAGTGTGTATGTGTCTGTGTGTGGTATACAATGTGTGGGAAATGGTTGCTTGTTCAGAGTCTGTCTTTGAGAAACTACTGTAAAGCTCTCCAGACTCTGGATATTCAACACAAACCTCTTTGTTGTTTTTATAAGGCATTAGGTTCAGATCCATAGGAAGAACTCAAAAGTCATGTGGAACTTTTTTTTTTTTTTTTAATTTAAGGACCCTTCATTTACTAAACAAACCTCAAAAACTTAATTTCCGTCAATGATGATGTTTGCTACTCTATGTGATAATGGAGAGAAGAGACAACTACTTTATCTAACTTCATCTGTGACAAAATATGGAAACTGTTTTACTCATGTATTAACAATAATAACCTTGAATATCTCCTTAGAAATCCAGCAACATCATAGTGGGCAGAGAAAATCTCTGTAATCATGACTGATCACAGGTTTTGTTGAACCACTTAAGAGTGCTTTGGAATTTCTCTCTGGCAGCAATAAATTGACTATTAGGGTTCATAGTTCTTTCACTAGCTTCTTGCTCCTGTTTACTGCTCACTTCTAATTTTGTGCTATTATTTTAAAAATACCAACAATTCTGTCAGGATTTCCCTCAGTTTAGTTGAAAGAATAGTTTTACCCTTCCCCAACACAAACCATTTCTGTTTTAATTTAAATGCTGATATCCTGCAGGTATTTGTTTCTAAGAGAATAGAGCTTGGTTGGGTGGGGCCTACTAGGAGATCCTTGCCAACTTAATCTTTGCATTAAGGTGTCTAAAGGAGTCTCAAAAGTACAGGAGTAGCCAAGGCAACATAGAGATGCCATGACTCTTATGTTTTTCAAGCCAGAAGTGATGACACACAATCTGACCACCCTACATGGACACATCTCTGACAGTTCAAGGCCAGGATGGTATAGACCATGTTTCAAAGAAAAAACCTCCACAGATAGATGGATAGATAGATAGATAATATAGATTATATAGAATTAATTTGAGATATCTGCTGAGATAGGAGTGTGGGGAAGAGAATATAAATACAACTCCATGGATAGAGATTGAGAATGAGCTTGGATTGCTGACATAGCTAAATGCTTGTTGGTCTAGAGTCTTCACTGATATTTGCTTCTTGAGACAGACACAGCCAAAAAGTTTTCATGGCATTCTTGTTGACGCTAGTGCCTCTATCTGACTTCAGCTGATGCAGAGGTCTGACAGTCTCTGCTAAAATTGTGCCACTACTGCTCATTTCTTATTGCTATTCTGACTCTGCCAAAACTTGCTTCTTGGTATATCAATGAAGTGTTTTCCTGTGAAGGATAGAGAGCAAGCTTCTTCCTTTTCACATGTAACTTTCCTCACATTCTTTTGCTTCTTTCATTTCTGGATGCTCAGTAGAGGATTTTTGGTGCAAGGTCAAAAAGACTGTCTGGGATACAGATGGGAATTTCTACATTTTGTGGAAAAAACACATCCATATCCTCTTCCCGGGGTGATTAACATATCTGGCCCTTTTTATGTTCCTGTTAGAAGATCCTTCCACATCACTAAAGCAGTGGCAGTCTGCTGTAGGGGAACCCAATGTTTTTGCAGAGGAGGAAAAAACCTTTATCACCTGTATTAAGATGAATAATGGTAAATAAAGCAAGGCTTAATAATTGATGAGGCAAACAGTAATGACCACTAGATTTTAACCTTTGAAGTTGTACTTTAAGATTTTGATGAGACTTTTCTATGAAAGCCTAACCTTGGGGGTTATATGGAATTCCCGCGTATGTTCTATACACCATTGACTGCAAAACTTTGCAAAAACTGGAGAAGTTTAAGCTGGAGCCTTATCAGTTTTTAATTCTTTATGGCACAACTTATGAGGAGAAGCATATGATCAGATGTTTTATGACATCTTTCACAGTCTCCCCATTTCTTGTTGTGAGCATGACCACATGAGAGTATGTGTCTTCAGTAACATGTACATAGGCCAACGTTCCAAATTCTGGGATATGAGTTACATCCATTTTCCCAATACTTGAGCTTTATGGTTGCTTGGATTAACTCTCATTTTTCAATGAATGTATATACATCAGATCAATGTTCACAGTCCTTCACAGTTTGCCTAGCCAGTTCTCTCATCAAATTAAACATCATTCTTAAGGACAACATGATATGATGATGTAAAGCATAACTTTCTAATGCTTGTTCAACCATACTAGCAATCAAAAGTTTCTGTTGATAATAAATCTACCATAGCAGTTCCTAAACATAATGGACCTGGTAGGTCAATCTGTCCTCTCATATGTCCTATAAATTCTTTCCATTTTCTGATCTAATTATATTTTGCAAGTGAAGCAAGAGTGATATAATTTTGGAATTTCTGGATATAAGAGCTGTCTCTATTTCAGGAAATAAACAAACTACATATTTTTAATCTTTTAAAGATTAAACACTTCAATTAAATGTTCAAAGTGACAAATACTGCAATAATATCTGTCAAAGGTGCAATAATTTCTTTTGCCTTTTTAATAATTACAGGTCTATCTCTTACACAGATGGCTGAAATTCTACTTGTTGACATATCTGTAAATACCAAGAGGGCATTGGAAATAAGTTCCAGTTTTAGTTTAGAAAGAAAGATTCTTCTATAAACTTTAATGTAGTTTGTTGAGGTACATGATGTTTAATTTGTCCCATACAATGAGCTACGTCAATTCCCCAATCATCTACATTTGAAGTAAATACTCCAATAGTTTTTATTATAGAGAATGATAATTTCATGCATTTCTTTACCAAGTAGCTCTCTGGATTAAACGTCCCTTTAATAGTTAAAGAATTACATACAAAATGATAAGAAGATATCATTTTTATAATGAGTATGTGGGAAATAAATCGATTCTAGTACACGTTCATGCCATCAACATGCAGTAGGGATATAAGATGTTTTATATATGATAAGGGACCCTGTTTTTAGGTACTCTATTTGTTTTAAGTTTGTGTCTTGCATCTTTGTTCTATCAATTCTAATTGTTTTAAGGCTTCTTTTGTAAGCTATCTATTAAATATTAAAAAATGATGCACTTGTCCTGTGGTGATTTTTAATAAATGTTATCCAATTAATATTTCCCAACAGTGTTTGAGTATCTTTAATTTATCAATCCTAAGTTGTAATATTTTGAAATATAACATATTCACTACAAATTGATTTTCACAAAGAATTTATTGGCTTGTTATGTTTGATTTCATTGGGGGCAATAGGTAGTCCTGCTCGGTCAATACCTCAGTCATATTTTTCAAATTTAATTCAGAAAAGTCCTCTGTTCTGTCAGCTATAAGAATATCATCCTTGTAATGTACTATGAAAGCCTTCTTATTTCGTTCTGAATAGATCCTAAGTCTTGATCTACAAATTTCTGACAAAGAGTGGAACTAATTTTCATACCTTGGGGGAGGAACCTTTCATTGATATCTTTGAAATGACCATTGAAAATTAACAGAGGGAATGCTTAAGGAAAATCTTTGTGTGTCTTCAGGTTGTAATTTTATAGTAAAGAAACAATCCTTTAAATTCAGAACAATACCTTCATAATTCTCTGGGACAGCCACTGGAGATGTAAGTCTTGGCTGTAAAGCTCCCATATTGTCTTATTAACAGCCCTAAGATCTTGTAAGTGTCTCCATTTGCCAGATTTTTTTTTTAAAGATAAACAGAGGAGTCTTCCATGGACTGTTAGATTCTTCAATATGTCCTAATTGTTGTTTTCTTCTACTAATTTTTCTAAAGCTTGTATTGTTTCCTGAGTTAGAGTCCACTGATTCACCCAAACAGGCTCATCATTGATCAATGAAATTTTATCTGCACATAATCCATCATCACCTAATATCAAAAATGCTGATCATTCCATGTTTCATCTGTGATTCATTTTACTATCATTTCCACTAAGATATCTCTTCCTCAGAGGGAGATTGCAAAGAGCAAATCATTTAGGTTTGAAAAATACCCACTTTGATTTCAGATTCCCATGTCAGGATTTTTTAACTTTTAGCATTCAACTATGATGGATGCTAGCCCCAATCCCAGCAGAGAAGACATGGTCATGTTCCAGGCCAGTCCTTTCCTGCAATACACAACATAATTTCTCCTGTGTTTAATAATATTTGGATGTTTTTTCTTCTACATGTATAATTTTTAAGGTCTTTTCTAGGAATATATGAGTCCATGCTACCAGTTGTCTGGAGCCAAACTCTGTATCCCTCTAATGTGTTTTAATATTGGATTGGGAATTGTGTTCTCTGAGCTTACCCATTGATTCTTATGTAGTTGAATTGTTCCTTTAATGTCCTAGTCATAATTTTTATCTCTCCTTGGAGGTCTGAATCAATTACTCCAGGAAGTACTATAAAATTTTTCTTATAATTTGAACTCCTCCCTAATATAAGACCAAAGGTGAGGTGATAGTGGTCCTTTAAATCCTGTATCTATTACATGCACTCCTTCATGAAGAAAGTGTATATATGTTTTTCTACTGTAGGATATAACTTACACTTCCTGGTGATGCTCTGGTTAACCTTAAGATGGGAAACT
Source organism: Mastomys natalensis (assembly GCA_021653895.1). Taxonomy (NCBI): domain Eukaryota; kingdom Metazoa; phylum Chordata; class Mammalia; order Rodentia; family Muridae; genus Mastomys; species Mastomys natalensis. Next base: position 10,780 of record JAJTUV010001856.1, read on the forward strand.
CAGGGTCCAGAGGATTCAGTTTATTTTTATCTTCCTCTGTCTCCCTTTTTTGCAATTTGTTGAATTTCGGGCAGAGGGCATGAACCTCACCCGTTATCTCCTCATCTTTCAGAGGGCTTCCAACCTTATGAAATTTAGATTTACACTAATTCTTCCAATACTTTCCTTCCTACACTAGTGGACCTAAACTGGAAGTTGAGTTTTCTTATTTTTATTCATTGAAGTGTGCTCTCCATTTTACAGTCTGCTCTTCTTTTTCTAGCTCATATGTCCTTTGAACAACAAAAGTACAAAACTTTTGTTTTCTTCCTCCATTTAGGTTCTGAACATAGGCCAAAAATGTTGCCCTTGCATTGTTGCAGCACAGACCATACCTGGACCACTGCTGGTGAGGATCTATGCATGTTTTAATGTAATCTTGCACAGTCCCTGTTTTTATAGGATCTAATTAGTTTCTGGCAGAGAGTATAGACATTTTTTTTCAAGTTGTTTAATAATGCATCAGAGCCATCAGAGGGAGGAAGCATCCTGGCTAATGCATACTCCAATCTAGCAACAAAGTCTTCATAGGCTCATTTGTTTTGGTTTGATTAATGCTAACAGAGTTGTCTTTCCATCACCAGGATGGAACCTTACCCTAGCAGCTACTGCTATCCTGAAAACTCTTCTGTAGTTCCCTTTTTTAAAGAACTTGTTCCAGTGGGGAGGCATAGTTTTCTCTACCCAAGAGCATTGACATAGTAGGTTTAACCTGCTTCTTCTTGAAGGTAAATACTGAATCACTTCTCTAGCTCTATCCTCATATTCAGTCCTCTACACTATAATTTGTCAAGGGCTAAGAGTGGACTTTGCAGTCTGATGCCAATCATAAGGAGTTAAGCACTTGCTATCCAACATTTTCATAATGAGCAGAGTGTATGGAGCATTCGGTCCAATGCTCTGAACAGAACACTGTAGTTCTTTAAGAGTTTTTAAAGTAAGAGATTCCCGTTGGGATGTCTCATCTTCAAAAATTGTTACTGGGAAGCAAAAGTCCAAGTCTCCTTTTTGCCTGGCTTCTTTTATGGCACCTAAAAATACCCAACTAGTGGCATTTTTCTTTCAAGCTTGGCTGATTTTGCTTTAAAAGTAGAAGGAGCAGTATCCGAGGAAAATATATCATCTATTTCTGTCCTAGAAGGATTTTTATGATGAAAATGATACCTTTCTTTACTGAGATCATATTCCTCTGCTCTCTATCACCAGTTCTTGTTGTCCCTCATCATTTAAACACTCATCTCCTGGTTGTTCCTTGAGGTGATTAGTGCTGGTTGAGGAGGTATTATACACCTCATTTCTGTCCTCAGAGAATCCCTCATCCTCTGAGTGCATTCTTCTGCAAAGAATTCTATTTCTGATTTTTCTGAAAGGTGTCTCTAGTTTGTACCCTTAATGAGAATGCTTGACCTGGGACCTGTCTAGGGCCATGACATTCATAAAATTTCCCCATCTCTTGTCCTAACTTTTTCCAATTTTCTAAAGACAGACTTCTTTCCTCCAGGAACCATGAGCTGAACTCAGTATAAAGTCATTAAATGCTGCCAAATTCTTCTTTGAGATTTTGTTACCTGCTACTTTATAGCCTATGATTTTATCCTGTCAGGAACGACTTGCTTCTTATGAATATTTAAGAGATAAGTTACCTTCTCATCATCTAATGGAATGTTTCTCTATGGGGAGTCTGTTAGCACTCTGAAGAAGTCTTCATCCTTACCTGAAAAATGTTTTTTTGATTGTTTTTTATTCTTTTAAAAAAGGAAAGAGAAACTTACCTGATCCGAGCTGCAACTTTGGAGACCACATAATAATCATGTTTTCATAACTACAAGTTGTAGAAGCATCAATGAATGTTGTGGATGACATAAGCAGTATGAAGTCATTGATATTTTAATCAGACATTAGAGAATGTGATGGCATAAGAGTCGAGTCTTCCAGATACAAGCCTCTTCCATGTCATTCCAGTGTATAATTCAAAGCAGTGAAGAATAAAAATGAATTAAGAGTGATGTCAGCTTTAATAAGAAAATATAGAGCTACCATCATGAATACTGATTGCAAGTGTTTTTCATACAGAACAGGGCAGTTGCACAGATGAACTCACATTAATTGTGACAGTTAGCAGTGCTAACTCAAGACAAACTAAAATCTCTGGGTGGAGGGGAGCAAATGGTCAAGAAATCCCATTACTATCTAAGGTGCTATTAGCATTTGATAGCTGCTGGGAAATGGAGAGTAAGTTTTCTTTCATAAGATAAGCCCTGGTTAGTTGACCACATTCAATGGGTGATCCATTCTCCAGAGTACCAGTAGCCAAAACTGGACTAGATGGGAGGACAAAAGGAAGCTCAAAGTTGGGTGCATAAGAAGATGAGACTGTAGAGTGTAGATACAGAAAGAGTTGGGAATGGGTTGAATATAGTCAAAATACATTGTATTAATTTCTTAGAATGTTAATACAAATATTTTTCAAAAGAAGACTTTTTAAATGTCAAGCAGACATAAGAAGTGTATACTTTGTTAAGCAAAATAGTACCAATGAATCTGACAAAGTTTCATGAATGGAATTCTTAAATACTTTAATAATTTTGACATCATAATTTTACTTAAGAAACATGAGTTTCACTGAGATTTCATTAAGAAACTTTAATATACCCAATGTTAGTATTCTGTCTAAACTCCACCCCCCAGTTACCTGGCAATGGCCAGGTAGGCCTGCCCACTATAAAAGGGGTTGTCTGGCCCCTCCTCTCTCTCTTGCTCCCTTGAGCTCTTGTCTGCAGGTTCTCTCTGCCTCCTCCCCACTTCCTTTCCCCCTCTCTCCACCTGGTCATGGCTGGCCTCTACCTCTCTGCGCTCTCTCTCTCTCTCTCTCTCTCTCTCTCTCTCTCTCTGCCTCTACTACCCTCTGGCTCCCCTCCTCATGCCCTGAATAAACTCTATTCTATGCTATAACATCGTGTGACTGGTCCCTCAGGAGGAAGAGATGTCTCGGCATGGGCCTGCTGAGACATCCCCTTCCACCATCATTCCACCATTGGTTTCTATCCTATCACCCAATGCCTGAGAGCTTCTAAATAGCAAGTACCACTATAGGATACTAGGATCTTCAAGCAATGAAGCATAGAAGGGATGAAGGCTGTATCTTTGAAATCACACAATCTAGCTAGGAAGATTAGTCTTTAAAAGAGGGTATACAATACAGTGCATAAAAAGATGTTATAAACACAACATATAGATATAAAAATGATGCATGAAATATCACAATTGAAGACTTAATCTCTATAGAATAGACAGCAAGACTAGAAAAGGAATGATCCTGGAAGGCAAGAGAGCAAGTGATTTGAGCATAGCTATGGCTAAAGTCTGATATTTACAGGGAGGGAAAAAATTACGGTAATACTAACAAGAAATGTAAAAGGAGGAATTAGTTTAAAAGAAATTATAATGATTAAATCATGCTAAGTGTTAGTATTCTGTCTAAACTCCACCTCCACAGTTACATGGCAATGGCCATGTATGCCCTCCCTACAGTTATAAAAGAGGCTGTCTGGCCCCTCCTCTTCCTCTTGCTCCTGTGACCTGCACACCTGCAGGTTGTCTCTGCCCCTCTCCCCTTCCCTTCCCCCTCTCTCCACATGGTCATGACCAGCCTCCATCCCCACTTCTCTCTCTGCTCTCCCTTTCATCTCGCTCTCTTCCCTCCACCTGAATAAATATTCCCTCATGGAACCCTCTGGCCTGGTGTCATCTGTTCCAAGCTGCCTGCGCATAACATCTAACAATGGTGCCAAAACCCAGGTACAAAGACTTCGGGGACCTCAAGACCCATGCAGCCACAACTCCACCACCGCTGCTCCCACTGCTACTCCACGCAGACTTCATCTGCTGCTACCTGCCATCACCGACTGCTTTCCACCACTGCTGCAAAACTTTCACCAGGTGAGCTGTGCCCCTGCAGCCACCCCCCCCCCAGCTGTCACGGGGGCTGGGTATCCCAGACAGGGACACAAACCCCCGGTTATACCTCTGCCTGTTCCCCCATTCCCCACTGGTCAGAATAACTGTCCCAGGAAACATCTCTTGAGCTCAGAGCTAACCCTGTACCTCACTCTAGGATGGCTCCCCGTGGGTGAGACATTTCCCTTTCCTCTTGAGACAGTTTCTTGTGGCTGAGTACCCCAGGCCAGGCCTGGACCGACTGTTCTCTCTGCCTCAGGAGCACAGCCTCCAGTTCTAATCTCCAGCATGTCTTTTCCAAGGGTTAGCCTTTCACGCACTTCTCTCCCTCCTCCCCATCATCTGCAGCCATCTGGACTTAGTTCCCTTGGTTTACCAGAAGCAGCAGTTAGTCCGGGACCCTGCTGCCTCCTTCCCCCTTCACCTCCTCTTTGGCCGGTACCCCAGTTTGCCTGATGGTTCTTAGCTCTGGGTCTTCTCCTTACTTTCTGCCAGGGACCTTTTCTGAGACTTGCTTTCCCATGTGTGCAACCACCTGCACAACTTAAACATTGCTGTGATATGGGGCATGCTTACTTTTTTCCTTGCTCACTGCAGTTGCCTGCCAGAGGCACTGGGCAGTGACCTCGGGCCACTAGTAGGAAGTCCCGCCCTGCTGCTGCTGCCACCAGCAGACCTGATTCACAGCTCCTGCCAGCAGTTCGATCGTTTGCCACTGTTATCAACTTCTTATTCTGGTCCTAGCCAAATACTTCATTGCTAATACAAAAGTGTGCTTTTCTCTGCCTATACAACCCACCAAAGTTACTGCTATTGAATTCTATTCAGTTACAACCAATCCTTATGGCTCTCAATCTTGTAAGAAGTCTGCTAATACTAACTTAAATAGTTTATAGCTGACAGAATTCCCAAAAGCCTGTAACAGTTGGACCAAGATGGTTTCAGAAGACTTGAACACTGGACTCCTAGAAGATACAGCCTGGATTGTATGCAATGATACAGTCACTAACAAATGCAGTGGACTAAACTAGATACCCTGAGTCAAATGACTTAACTAAGTCAAACCGAGGTAAGTCATTTCTCATGTCACACATATCTATTCCACAGAGAAAAAGCCTTGCATCTTCTGTGTTTGGAAGCCAAATTGACTTTGTCTAAGAGAGTATGGAAACCACGGGAATTATTGGCTAGTAGACTCTGTCATTTTTTAAAATAATATATAACTGGTAAATTGTTGTTTACTCTTTCTCAGACTTCTGACTACATTGACAGCTAAGTTTTCACAGATAATATCTGTTACCTCATTACCTAAACTCAGTTGCCATCAATTAAATGCTTCATATTTCCTTTTCTTGCTATCCCACTGTCCTAAATTACCTGAGTTTCTATAAACTTGCCTAACTGTTTTATTAAACATTCCACTACACAATCCAGCAAAGGCTCATCTTAAAGACTGCTCGTGTTGTTAACTCATGCTGTTATCTCTTTTGTAAACTTATAAGCTACAGGAAACTCACTGAGATCTACCTCTCATGGACCAAATAGATGCCATCCAGATAAGTACATCTGCCTAAAGTTCCCATTTACTACCTATTACAAAGGGTGGGATCCCTCTGGGTTTCAAATGTATATCTTAGAAAAAAAAATTTTTCCCAAGTGTACTTAATCTTATTCCCTACATCTTGTCAAGTCGAGGTTCATCCAGGACAGCTCCAGAGAAGCAACCTCCAGATGCTCCGTCTCCTGTCACACACACAGCTACTTCTACTGGACCTGTTCCTTCTGGTCTATCCTCAGATGGCTCCATAGACCCTGGACAGCAGGACCAGACAAACATCCCCATACCCAGGTTCCCCCTAAAGACACATCACGCCCAATGCCAGCAGGAAGTAGCCAGATATCACGATGACCCTATTCCTGCTGCACCGTCACCTCTTTCTAATTTTTCTTTTATAATTAAACCAAAACTGGGGAATGTTAGTATTCTGTCTAAACCCCACCTCCACAGTTACCTGGCAACGGCCAGGTATGCCCCTCCCTACAGTTATAAAAGGGGCTGTCTGGCCCCTCCTCTTCCTCTTGCTCCTGTGACCTGCGAAACTGCAGGTTGTCTCTGCCCCTCTCCCCTTCCCTTCCCCTCTCTCCACATGGTCATGGCCAGCCTCCACCCCCACTTCTCTCTCTGCTCTCCCTCTCCTCTCCGCTCTCTTCCCTTCACCTGAATAAATATTCCCCTCATGGAACCCATCTGTTCCAAGCTGCCTGCGAATAACATCTAACACTAAGTGTGGTGGTTTAAATAAAAAGAACCCCTGGAAATTCTTATATTGGATGGTTGGTCACCAAAGAGTGGCAGTACTAAAGGGTGAGGTCTTGTTGGAATAGGTTTGGTCTTGTTGGAACAATTGTGTGTGTGTGTGGGGGGGGGTGTGGGCGGTGGCTTTGAGGTTTCAAAGGCTTAAGCCAGGCATTCTCCTTCTTACCTTTCCCTTTCCCTTCCCTTCCCTTTCCCTTTCCCTTTCCCTTTCCCTTTCCCTTTCCCTTTCCCTTTCCCTTTCCCTCTCTGCCAGGAATGAGGGTCAGTCCCTGAAGTTCTTCTTTCTGGTCATCTCTTGAAGATAGCTGAGGGGGGAAAGCATCACTGGGGGGCAAGACTTGGTTTTTGGGAGGTTGTGTTTTCTATAATAAAACATTTACCTGACTTCAGTCTAAGTTATTTTGCAGTTGTAGCTGACATGCCTGAGTTCCTCAAAGGCCAGAAACTATAGTCTCTATGGCATTTAGCACCTCATAGTAAAACTGCTGGAGAGTAAAAGGATTTATTGCTAGTAAGTCTTTCTCTGGTGAATTAGCAAGAAGCCTCTCTGGCTAAACTGGTTAACTCTTTCTGAACCAGAAAGGAAGGAAAGGCAAAGAATTAAGATGCTTTATACAGGCAAATATGCACAGACACAAATATATTCAAGCATTCATACATCCGTACTCTGGCTGGGAATGACCATCTGTCATAATCAACTCCACAAGTATTCATGCATGAATACATAAATAGGCATATACCTAAATATATACATATAGACAGACATATACATTTGGATGGATGGGTGGGTGGGTGGGTGGGTGGGTGGATGAATGGATGAAAGGATGGATGGGTGATTGGGTGGATGGATAAATGGATAGGGTAGAACTCCCCAAACCAAATCATTCAACCAACAACTTTATTATCTTCTCTGGTCTTTTTACACCTTCTTAGACAAAAAGTTCTTTAGAAAATTATCTCAGAGATAAAATGTTACAAAGAGTGGGAGTTACAGAAAGGTGTTGATATTAAGTTCAAAGCAATGTTTCATAATAACATACTCAGTATAAATTCAAAGCAACATTTTTTTTTCATTTTGCCTTGCCTTATGATAGTGCACACCTGTGACTTTATCCTTGGACCTAAACTTTTTTATTTGAACATAAAATTGTCCCAAGTGTATTTCTATTTTTAGTGTAATTATGAAAACTCATTGATTTTTCCTATTATGCAGCCTTTACTTACTATTATGAGGATGGGCACATTCTACTATTGATTTTAGAATCAATGATTGCATCTTTCTAGCAACTAAGACCATGTCTAAAAACTTTCTGAAATTATTTGAATCAAAGTGAGAATTTCTATATAATCATTATCTATTTGTCTATATCACATGACTACAAGATACTACATCTTCATAGGTTTGCAGAAATCTGCCCAAAAGTGTGAGTCAATACCTAGTGATTGTTATATATTTAATAATAGTAGGAGAAACATTTTAATAGCAGGAATCTTTCCTCAAATATAATCTCCTCGGCCTTCCCTAAAGAAACAAATCCATCATAGATTCACAGTCCATGATAGAACTCTCTCAGAAAGATCACCTGTTAGGTTTTAGCTTCTCCTAGATGACGATTTCTTTCTCACTGCCTGTAGATCCAGATGTAGAGAACTACTCTCCACGATCATGTCTGCCTGTATGCCACCATGTTTTCCCCCATGATGACAATGGGCTAAACCTCTGAACTGTAGGGCATCTCCAATTAAATTATCAAAGTTGTCATTGTCATGGTGTTTCTTCACAGTAATTGAACATAAAATATAGTTTCTTTTGGCAAGAATAATAGCACACATCTGTTGAATAGATTACATCTCATGTATCTTTTAACGTTTTCTAACTATACATTTTTCCTTAGAGAGAATCACAAATTTAAGCTACTATTCCTTGGCCTTAATTTTCGAATATCAGAAGTACATATCCAGAAAAAGAGTGACTAAACTAAACAGTGAGAAGATAATGTATAAAACTAGTGCTACTCATACAGGATCTGATAGAAACTTAGGCCAGATTCTGTATGTGACTACTCAAAGTGAATGGACAGTGGGATAGGTGGTTAACAAGATTCTCTGTTCCAAAGCTTTATTCCTAGTTCTGTTATATTTCTATAATAAGGACTCTTATAATTCTCAGAGAAAGCAAATTTCTTTTTTTTTTTTTGGTCTTTTACTTTATTTATTTATTTATTTATTTATTTACACTACAGATTCTACCCCCTCCTGGTCCACCTGCTGACTGTTCCACATCCCATAATTCCTCCCCAACCCCTGTCTCCACAAGGATGTACCCCTCCCCATACCCCACCAAACTAGACCTCAAAACTCACTGGGGCCTCCAGTGTCTTGAGGGTTAGGTGCATCTTCTCTGACTGAACCCAGACCCAGCAGTCCTCTGCTATATATGTGTTGGGAGCCTCATATCAGCTGGTATATGCTGCCTGGTTGGTGGTCCAGTGTTTGAGAGATCTTAGGGGTCCAGGTTAATTGAGACTGCTGGTCTTCTTACAGGGTCGCCCTCTTCCTCAGCCTCTTCCAGTCTTTCCCTAATTCAACCAGAGGGGTCAGTAGCTTCTGTCCATTGGTTGGGTGCAAATATCTACATCTGACTCTTTTAGCTGCTTGTTGGGTCTTTTGAGGAGCAGTCATTATAGGTCCCTTTCATGAGTGCTCCATAACCTCAGTAATAGTGTCAGGCTTTAGAACCTTCCGTTGAGCTGAATCCCGATTTGGGTCTGCTACAGGACCTTCTTTTCCAAAGGCTCCTCTCCATTTCCATCCCTGCAGTTCTTTCAGACAGGAACAAATATGGGTCAGAGTTTTGACCCCATATTTGACAACCCCATCCCTCACTTGATGTCCTGTCTTCCTGCTG